>FJUW01000032.1:481418-495000 GCA_900074885.1 Rhynchosporium graminicola
TTGTGACGCTTGCTCTAGAAAGGTCTCAAAACTACCTGAGTAATAAGACCTCATATTACTATGAATATAAAGTAGTAAGAATCACTTAAGAATCTATAACTAAGGAGTGAAGAAGTAGAGAGAGAATAGAAGTATATATATGAAAAGGGGCCCCTAAACTCTACTCGTGTAATCTCGCTTAGCAGTAAGTGTTTCTACTAATAGGGAGAGACCTCTAAACCTGACTAGTCGTCACACTACCCCCCCCTCCGAAAAAAGCTCGCCCTCGAGCGTTAATCTATCTCCTTATTACTATCAAGGTAGTCGTAATCGTTAATTCTATCGTAGAAAGCTTTCAGCTAATTAGGTAGTTTAGCAGGAGGTCTAGCTTGCGTTAGGTTATTAAGGTAGAATTATTACAGCTTAGCAGGAGCTGTGACGACTGGTCAGGTTTGGAGGTCTCTCCCTATTGGTAGAAACACTTACTGCTAAGCGAGATTACACGAGTAGAGTTTAGGGGCCCCTTTTCATATATATACTTCTATTCTCTCTCTACTTCTTTACTCCTTAGTTATAGATTCTTAAGTGATTCTTACTACTTTATATTTATAGTAATATAAGGTCTTATTACTNTAGAGAGTACTCGCGACAACGCCTCGTCCGAGTTAAGCTCCCTAACTCCTACTATAATTAACGAACTCACTGAGTCGCTAAACCTCCCTGATAATACCCCTGTGTGACGACAGCTCACCTGAATGTCACATGAGAAGAAGGATAAATAACAGGGCCCAAGTTCATAAGTATCCCGGCAGAACTAGTATCCGACCCGGTATAGTATCGGACTAGTACCGGTATATATATATAAAGTGCCTTACACTCTATCTCTCTTCTTCTTCCTTCCTTATCTTTTTGTTTCTTTTGTAATAGACTATATAAGATCGCTCTTAGCCTCCTTACTTGTTTATTCTTACTTATATACTACCTTAAGTCTTGTGTTATTATATTAAATAAAAAGATTAAGATAGCTGGAGATAGCCTGCTATAATATCTTACTACTAAGTTAGTTATTCGATAACTACTCGTATATAGCTAAGATACTAGAGATCTCTCGGATAACTATAAATTAGAGTTTAATTTAGCTTATTATAAATAATATAATAGAAGAGGTTTTCGCTAACGCTCTTTTAATAACCCTCTTAGTATAAAAGAATTATAGATAGATTTTAAAGAAAGTATAATAAATACCTTAGAACTTTAACTTCTACGTATCGCTACTAAAATAGCTCTAATATACCCCTTTTTTAAGCTATTATTATAGCTCTTAACTAATAAACTAGAGACTCCTCTAGTTCTAGGGGAACCTAACGCGATCCCCCCCGCTCTACCTCCGAACCTAATCTGTTATACCTTTCCTTACCCTAAATATCTCTTACCCTAGAGAATATTAATACCTTATTAAGGAAGTACTAACTGAGAGGGAAAGGAAAATAAAAGCGAAATTCACTAGGAGTATAATCGCTAAGTACTCTTACTACTAAAAGTAACTAGAACCTGATCTATTCACTCTTATAATAATTAGCAGACTAAGAGGAAAAGAATAACTCTCTAGAAGATACTATAGATAGACTAATCTCTATATAAGATAAGTTCCTTATAGGGGTCCTTTACTTATCTTCGACTCTTCTATTAGAACTAATACTATAATCTCCGCGTATAGTAGAGTTTAATAACCTAATAAACTCTATTCCGATATATAGTACTAAGAGAGAGGATACTATTCCTAATAAACTATCTCTCTCTCTCGGCGCTAAATTAGTAGAGTTACGCCTTAGGAAGTCTTATTTTACTAAGAAGATCCTGCCCCTAGATAATAGATCGGACTCTACTTTCCTCTAATAGAGAGTATCAATACGAGACCGGCTAGCTATAAACGCTAATTATTACCCTACGGACTTCTCTTAGTACGTTCTCGTATAGAGGCTAGTTACTAGATTAGCTAAAGAGTATCTTACGCCTTAGTACCTCGCTAACGAGTTTAAAACTAGCGATAAAATAATCTCCTTATTAGAGGAGAACTTTCTTATTAGTTTAGAGGAAGATAATTACTATAACGCTTTCTACTGCTTAGAAATATAATAACCTAGTTATATACGCGAGACTTTCGCTGAGTTTCGTAGTCGATTTTAAAGCGCTACTATCTAAGGTAAAGTTAAAAAGAAGGAGTAGTTCTTCTATATATAGGATAAGATTATACTATCCTTACGCGCTTTAACTCTTATTATTAAACTAATATAGAATAAGGACTACGCTTCTATAGTTAGATCCTTACTTTCTTTTAATACTAAGTATTACTATAACTCAGAACGTACTTATCCCGAGAAAGCTACTACTTAAGTATAGTATCGTAAGCCTACTATTACTACTACGATTACTACTAGTTCTATCTCTTACTAGTCCTTAAGCTTAGCTTCTTAATAAACTACTCCCGTACTATATATATATACTTCTACCCCGGTACGGGCTAGTACTCCCTCCGCGCTAAAACGCTCTACTACCTCGACTGGAGAACCCCCTAAGTATTACGGTTATAGATAGCTCGGTTATATTAAGCTAGACTACTTTAACCCGCCTAAGGTTTAATTAATTAACGAATTTCCGGAAGAAGATTAAGTAACTAAGGAAGTAATAGAAGACGTACCCTCTGAATCTAGACTGATACTAGAGGGAAACGATAAGGCTTAAGTAAAAACTCTTTCCTAGGTCTACGTAAGTATAATCTCTCTAATCTAGACCTTAACTCCCTAATAGGAAATAAATAATTTATATATTTAACTATAGTTAGTATAAACGGGCTAAGAGTCTCTATAAATAGCTTAATCGATACCGGAGCGAATAGTTATCTATTTATTAATCGTACTCTTACCGGACGACTATTAGAGGCTCTTAGTATTAAAATCGAGCTACTGCCTTATTCTATTCTAATACGTAGTTTCTAATAGTCTATTAGAACTCATATTACTTATTTCATATATTTATACCTTTCTATTAATAGTAGGCGTATTTATAACTGCCCTTTTATTCTCCTCGATTTAGGATAATAAGATATAATTATTAGTATTAAATAGATACGACGATTTCAAGTTAAGCTAGATACGCTCTACTATAAGCTACTATAGTCGGAATGCTATTTAGCTACCTTCTGATATAATAAGGAGATAATTATAACTTTACTACTTCGTAAACTTAGTATTAATCGATCTCACTAAATTAACGCTAATACGTAGGACTTAGCTATAAATCAGCTAGACTAACGCCGATTATACTAAATAGTAGCGATCTAGTATATTAACGTATTATTCTTACTTTTTAACTTATTTCCGCTTATCGCTAAGGAATCCGAACCCCTTTCCGCTCCGAATTCATCGAGAAAGGTACTTACGCCGAAACCCTACTATAAGTACTCCTCTTAACCTCTAAGGATCTGGAAACTAGTTCTGATTTACTAAATTAGTACTATAGCTTTTCACTTTAATATAAAACGTAAAGGTTCCGAATTATTCTTTACTAGTATCTATAAGATAGACTACCTCTTATAAGATTATCTAAATAGTAACTCTCCTAAGGATCCCGATACCGAACGACTTATAGCCGAAAAGCTACCGGAATAGTACTATACTCTTAAGGAAGCCTTTTCTAAGCGGGATTCTAATATTCTTCTGCTATATTACTTATACGATTATAAAATTATTCTAGAAGAACTATTACTTAATATATATTCGCTCTTATATTAGTAATCTATAGACGAATTACGAGTAACTAAGGAGTATCTTATAGAGAACCTAGATAAGGGATTTATCGAATCTAGCTAAAGTCCCTTTATATTACTTATACTATTTATTAAAAAGGCTAATAGAGGATTATGCTTTTATATTAACTATTATAAGCTTAATACGATCACTCGAAAGGATTTATACCTAATACCTAGGATCGATAAGCTCTTAACTTATATATTTAAAGTAGTGATCTTTACTAAACTAGATATCTAGGTAGTATTTAACTATATTTATATAGACCCTGAATCAGAGGAGTATATTACCTTCTGAACTCGCTTCGGATCTTATAAATGTAAAGTACTACTTTTTAGGCTCTGTAATAGACTTAGTACGTACTAGCGATATATGAATAATATATTATTAGACTACTTAGATAATTTCTATATAGCTTACCTAGATAATATCCTTATATACTCGGAAACGCTCTAGGAATATAAGGAATATGTCAAATTAGTACTATAACGCTTAATAGATACCGNTATTACTATAACTCAGAACGTACTTATCCCGAGAAAGCTACTACTTAAGTATAGTATCGTAAGCCTACTATTACTACTACGATTACTACTAGTTCTATCTCTTACTAGTCCTTAAGCTTAGCTTCTTAATAAACTACTCCCGTACTATATATATATACTTCTACCCCGGTACGGGCTAGTACTCCCTCCGCGCTAAAACGCTCTACTACCTCGACTGGAGAACCCCCTAAGTATTACGGTTATAGATAGCTCGGTTATATTAAGCTAGACTACTTTAACCCGCCTAAGGTTTAATTAATTAACGAATTTCCGGAAGAAGATTAAGTAACTAAGGAAGTAATAGAAGACGTACCCTCTGAATCTAGACTGATACTAGAGGGAAACGATAAGGCTTAAGTAAAAACTCTTTCCTAGGTCTACGTAAGTATAATCTCTCTAATCTAGACCTTAACTCCCTAATAGGAAATAAATAATTTATATATTTAACTATAGTTAGTATAAACGGGCTAAGAGTCTCTATAAATAGCTTAATCGATACCGGAGCGAATAGTTATCTATTTATTAATCGTACTCTTACCGGACGACTATTAGAGGCTCTTAGTATTAAAATCGAGCTACTGCCTTATTCTATTCTAATACGTAGTTTCTAATAGTCTATTAGAACTCATATTACTTATTTCATATATTTATACCTTTCTATTAATAGTAGGCGTATTTATAACTGCCCTTTTATTCTCCTCGATTTAGGATAATAAGATATAATTATTAGTATTAAATAGATACGACGATTTCAAGTTAAGCTAGATACGCTCTACTATAAGCTACTATAGTCGGAATGCTATTTAGCTACCTTCTGATATAATAAGGAGATAATTATAACTTTACTACTTCGTAAACTTAGTATTAATCGATCTCACTAAATTAACGCTAATACGTAGGACTTAGCTATAAATCAGCTAGACTAACGCCGATTATACTAAATAGTAGCGATCTAGTATATTAACGTATTATTCTTACTTTTTAACTTATTTCCGCTTATCGCTAAGGAATCCGAACCCCTTTCCGCTCCGAATTCATCGAGAAAGGTACTTACGCCGAAACCCTACTATAAGTACTCCTCTTAACCTCTAAGGATCTGGAAACTAGTTCTGATTTACTAAATTAGTACTATAGCTTTTCACTTTAATATAAAACGTAAAGGTTCCGAATTATTCTTTACTAGTATCTATAAGATAGACTACCTCTTATAAGATTATCTAAATAGTAACTCTCCTAAGGATCCCGATACCGAACGACTTATAGCCGAAAAGCTACCGGAATAGTACTATACTCTTAAGGAAGCCTTTTCTAAGCGGGATTCTAATATTCTTCTGCTATATTACTTATACGATTATAAAATTATTCTAGAAGAACTATTACTTAATATATATTCGCCCTTATATTAGTAATCTATAGACGAATTACGAGTAACTAAGGAGTATCTTATAGAGAACCTAGATAAGGGATTTATCGAATCTAGCTAAAGTCCCTTTATATTACTTATACTATTTATTAAAAAGGCTAATAGAGGATTATGCTTTTATATTAACTATTATAAGCTTAATACGATCACTCGAAAGGATTTATACCTAATACCTAGGATCGATAAGCTCTTAACTTATATATTTAAAGTAGTGATCTTTACTAAACTAGATATCTAGGTAGTATTTAACTATATTTATATAGACCCTGAATCAGAGGAGTATATTACCTTCTGAACTCGCTTCGGATCTTATAAATGTAAAGTACTACTTTTTAGGCTCTGTAATAGACTTAGTACGTACTAGCGATATATGAATAATATATTATTAGACTACTTAGATAATTTCTATATAGCTTACCTAGATAATATCCTTATATACTCGGAAACGCTCTAGGAATATAAGGAATATGTCAAATTAGTACTATAACGCTTAATAGATACCGGACTTTAGGTAGATATTAAGAAAAGCGAATTCTATGTTACTCGGACTAAATACCTTAGATATATCGTTATTATTAATAGAATCGAGCTAGATCCTGAGAAGGTAGTATTATTAGTAGACTAGAAGTACCCCGAAATAGTAATAGCTATGAAATCTTTCTTAGGATTCTATAGGTTCTACTGTTAATTTATTCGGAATTTCGGCCTTATCGCTAAACCTCTTTTAGTACTTACTCGGCCTATAGTACTATAGAATTTCACTAACGATTATAAGAAGTCCTTTAACGATTTACGTTAATAGCTACTATCGGTATAGAAACTATACTATTTCGACTCTGAATTATAGACTAAACTGGAAACTAATACTTCTGATAATATAATAACTAGAGTTATCTCTTAATTATATAAAGATAACTAGTAGTATCTAATTAGATTCTACTCCTATATTCTTAATAGATATAAACTAAACTAAGAGATCTACGATAAGGAGCTATACGCTATTATTAAGTCTTTCCGGAAATAGAGAAAAGAACTAATATCTATATAAAAATATACAAGAATATATAAAGACTATCGATCCTTAGAATACTTTATAACTACTAAGGTCCTAACTAGTAAGTAAGCTAGATAGATAGAATTCCTTTCCGAATTTAACTTTTAAATTATATACACGCCTAGTAAAGATAATGCTAAAGCTGATATCCTTAGCTATAAGGAATAAGATCTAAGGATATAAGAATAATAGAAATAGGATAGTAGATCTTAGGTTTTACTACTTCTAGATTGCCTAGACCTTAGGATTAACGCGGAACTAGCTAAGTATTATATTAATCAAATTAGTTATATATACTTAATATCGCTAGGGACTGATACGCTACCGGAACTCGTATGTAACTCCTTTAATTTGATCGAGAAACTATACTAATTTAACTGAGAATTATTCTCTAATAAATAGAATATATTAGGAGATAGCTATACTATTAACGATAGCTTACTACTTTATAATAGTTATCTATACGTATAACGCTATATCCCGCTATATACTTGTTTGATTAGCGAAGTCTATGATTAAGTTTCCTCTACTTATCTGAATACTCGTAAGACTACTGAAATAATTTCTACTTATTACTACTAGAAAGGACTTATATTAGATATAAAATAGTATACTTGTAATTGCCGCCCTTATTAGTACTCTTATCTGAAGTAAACGAAATAGTAAGGATTCCTTTACTTATTACTAGTACTTAGCTACCTTATATAATACCTAGCTATAGATTTTAAGGACTTCCCGCTCGATAACTAAGGATTTAATAAGATATTAGTATTTATCGACTGCTTAAGGAAGGACTCTGTATCGATACTATACTACTATAATATTAATACCTGCGGGATAGTAACGTTATTTATCTAATAGATATATCGTTTCGGATATACTCTTAAGTTAATTATATCTAACTGAGGAGCTTAGTTAGTCTTATCTTTCTAGTAAGAGTTTTACTATATAATTAGAGTTAAAGTTAAGCTCTCTACTTCCTTCTACTAGTAAACTGATAGATAAATAGAGATTATAAATTAGTATATTAACTAACGCCTTAGACCTTTTGTTAATTACTACTAGAGTAACTAGGGTAAACTATTACTAATGATAAACTGCGCTTAAGTAACCTTGCCTTACGACTCTATCGGTATAGCGCTATATACTTTTAAATATAGTATACTACTATAGAATAGCTAGGACTAGAAGTAACTTACTAGATCGATACCGTAAGAGAAGCTTAACTATACTAATACTAAATCCCTAGCTAAACGTGCTAAATCCGCTATCGAGGTTATAAAAGCTAATATACTAGCTACTTAGTATAAGATAAGCGCCGTAACTGACCCGAAACAGCGCAATATCGACTAGGAAGTTAAAGATAAGGTATTTCTCTCTATAAGGAACCTTAAGAATTACTAGCTAAGTAAGAAGCTATCTAGTCTCTAGGTAGGACTATACTAAGTCCTAGCTAAGATCAGATACTCTTATAAGCTAGATTTACCCCTAGGATCTTTTATTTATAATATATTCGCCTCTGAATTACTCTTTAAGGACCCGGACGACTTATTACTAAGCTAGGAGTTACTAAACCTACCTCTGGAGGTTATCGCTATTTAAGAAGAGTAGGAGTTATAAGATATACTTATTATATAGCTCCTAAGAGGTAATCTAAAGTATTAAGTTAGCTAGCTAGGCTACGACTCGGACTTAACTTAGTATAACGCTTCCGACTTAATAAGTACTCTATATAAGCTTAGAGATTTCTATGCTATTAACTTAAGTAAACCTAGACCTCTGCGTAAACTAGATTAATAGATTAAGGCCTAGGAAGACGGAATAGATAACTATAGTTACTTAGAGGATAATAAGCTATTATAGTTACTAGTATTAGAATTTATTACTAGGAATAATCTCTCGATTATATTCTGTAATAATATTATATCTAAAACTCTACTTCTTTAACTACCTCTATTTCACTAGCTTTCTCTCCTAAGTTCTCCGGAGCTTCTAGTAAATCTAGAATATCTAGAACTAGAACTACTATATCTAACTCCTTATTTAAATCTACTAACGTAGCTCTAGTAGTAGACTGAGTATAATAGCTAATCCTATGGGCTTTTTTCTTTAGAGAGGGTCCGGGAGTATCTAGATCTGACGCTATCTCTAAACTAGAAAGTAAATTCCTCTTTCCCTTAGTATTAGATATCGTAGCTTTAAATATAGCTTTCTTTGTAAATTCCCGTATAATACTATTTAATTCCTTTATTTACTTTAATACTATTTTAGCTATTAACCTAGACTTCGCCGAATCGATTGTCAGAAGATCTAAATCCTATATCGCGTTAGTATTATACTAGTATCTAAGGGTTTAAGATCGTAACTTACTACCTTAATAAACTCTAACTCTTTAAATACTTTCTCTATAGAACGCTTTAAAGCTTAAGTCTCTGCTAATTATATAATAGTAATCTCTAACGTAGTAGTAGAAGTAGTAGATTTCGCGAGATAATAGATCTGATTAATAGCTTTATAGGTAGCTATAATACTACCCCGATTTAGCTCCGCGTCTTTAGCTTCGCTACTAGGAAGTAAACCGGATAAAATAGTATACTTCGTATTAATATAGTCAAGTAACTATAATACGTTAGTATATATAATTGCGTTTATATTCAAGTAACTTATATGCTTATAACTGCTCTTTAACGCTGAATAATACTTATAAAGCTTAGAGTTAAGCTTATTAAACGAGTATAGGAGTTCTAAAATAAGAGTATTATTATACTTTATCTTAAGGAAAGCGCGAATATATCGTAAGTAATATATACGATACGCCGCTGAAAGAGTACCGGTAAGAACTAGTAAAAGCACTACAGGAGTCAGCGTTATAGATCCGTGAAACTCCCGCACCGCACTTAAGGACTATCTCTAAAACCAAGATAAGAAACTTACTTATATTAAGAGAAGAGTTAATTAAGTCGATTAATATATAAGATTACAGTAGACTACTATAGTAGTTAGCAACGATACCTACTATAGGAGCCGTATCATAATCTAAGGAGAGTAAACTTACAAGTTAAAATAGTTATCGTAATTAAAAAGGAAAAGCTCTAATATTAATAAACCCTTTCCTTTATATACCTTACGCTCTACTTAAACTCGATTCCTACTATAAATAGATAAAGTAAATACTACTTACCGCCCGATTTAGAAGCTACGACTAATATAGTACTATTATAGCGACGTAACTAGTCAGAACCTAATAAAGAATTTACTACTACTAAAGAGCGGCTAGCGCTTATTACGCGAATATCGACGAAAATAGTTATAATAAAGACTAATTCTAGTATAAACTATAACCTTCTGAGCTTAGGGTTAAGCTCTTCTTAGGGGGGGGGTAATATAACGATAGCTTACCTGAATATTATATAAGAAGAAGGATAGATAATAGGGCCTAAGTTCATAAGTATCCCGGCAGAACTAGTATCTGACTCGGTATAATATCGGACTAGTACTAGTATATATATATAAGGTGCCTTATACTCCATCTCTTTTCTTCTTCCTTCCTTATCTTTTTATTTCCTTCGTAGTAGACTATATAAGATCGCTCTTAGCCTTCTTACTCGTTTATTCTTGCTTATATACCGCCTTAAGTCTTATGTCGTTACACCCTGTATTAATAGTAACTATGAGTAACTTATAGAAAGACCGCGCTTACTAGCTATAAGAGGCAGAAAGGAAGCTTGCAGAGAAGAGATAATTAAATGCTGACCTATCTATAGAATTATGCTAGTTATAGGACGAGTTCCTAGAACTACGCTAGTTGATTGCTTAGCGCTCTACTAAGTTTATATCGTTTGATAACGTTTAATCGCGTATAATACCGCTACTATTAATTAAAGAAGATAATGCTATTCTTATACTTGATAATCGTCGTTGAGAATAATCTACTGGAGGAATATCGTTAATATTATATGCTACGCGTATAGAGAAGATACTAAACTTTCTAAATAAGCTCTCTAATAGAATCGATTACTCTCTAAAACTCTAGGAAGTGTAGATATATAACGCTCTCTAGCGCTACTCTAGCTACTTTATCGATGAAGACTATCGTAAAGATTAGTTACTTAACTAAATAGAAGGAATAGCTAGAACTTACCTAGAATACTTGTTCTTAGAACTAGAATATAACGAAGAAGGTAATATAATCGATTTACTTAATATAATTACTTAACTCGTCTCCTTCTTATCTAATCTATATGACTAACAAACTGTAAGAGCTAGCTACTCCGCGCTAAAGATAGATTATAAGTAGACCTTCTGGACGTTCTATTACGAGTTTCGTACGCTAGCTCGTAAAGCTAAAGTAAATAATTAATCGACTCTGAAAATGGACTTATAGGAGAAGCTATCTGTATAGCTACGGAAATAGCTCTTCTAATAGTACTAAACGTTAAGGATACTAGAAGAATACGTTAAAGCTATATAAGCTGAAGACTAAGGTTAATTTATTGAAAAGACTTATTATTTCGAGTCTTCGGCTAATGCTAGCGCGACTCGGGAACGCCTTATAAATACCTCCTTTTAGCGCTATAGTACTAACTCCTCTTCTTATCCGCAAATTAGTCTTCTTACGCCCGAGAACACTAGTGCGACTAGTAAATAAGTATTATACTCTGTATGAAACGATATGCCTCGCGTATAATCGCCGGCGAATACTCCTTGTCACTTTACGCTTACCTTATACTTACGCTTATTATTAGCTTAACCTAATACTCTGTATTGAATTAACGTAATTAATACTAATAATAATGTTAATAGCGAGCCAGAAGATAATAATAACGAAGAAATATATGATAACGCCTAAGAGTATATTAAACCGCTAGCAAAAGACTACGCTTAGGGAAAGACTCCTTCCTAGGTAGTATACGAGATATGCGATATCTTGACCTTATGAAGCTTCTTAGTAGTTAATTGTTTACTACACGTGCTACTCTTACTAAGAATAGACTCTCGTATAAGCTACCCGCACTTCTCGATTCTGGAGCTAATAGATATTATTTTATTAATTATTCTTTTCTTAAATCCCTTTCTTTCTTCTTAAAACCTTTAATTTACCCTCTACTAAACGTAATTCCTATTAAAGGCTTTAATAGCGTTAATAGTAGTACTATTAGTTACTATATAATACTTAATTTGATAGTAGATCGTCGCGTTCAGGTATTTACCCCCTTTCTTATTACTACTCTCGGAAACTATAGTATTATACTCGGAAGGACCTAGCTTTCAGAATATTAAGTACTCTTAGATACCTCTAAATAATAGATCATTTAGCTACTATATACTCCTCTTAGTAACGTTTATAGCTCTCCGATCGAGATCAAGGACTTACGTAAATACTATACTTACTAGCGCTACTAACACGACGCTGACGAACGAAACGAACGCCTTAATCAGTTCTGGGAAGCGTACAAGGAATAGCGAAGCGTAGNTAGTAACGTTTATAGCTCTCCGATCGAGATCAAGGACTTACGTAAATACTATACTTACTAGCGCTACTAACACGACGCTGACGAACGAAACGAACGCCTTAATCAGTTCTGGGAAGCGTACAAGGAATAGCGAAGCGTAGCTAACTCTCTTATTAATATTCGAGCTATTATTAACTCTATCTCTATTATTAAATGAATATTACTAGCTCAGAAGCGAAATTCTAGGGAGACTTATAGCTATAAAAATATCTAAAACTCTCCCCTAGAGAGTATTCTAAAGGTAACTAACACTCTATTACTACTACAGATTAGTTAGAACAATTTCTCCGGCGTTTATACTACTTATTATAGATACGATAAGCCTAAGTGTTTATTATCTAAAGAACGAGAATAGAGTAGTAAAGAGAGGTCTTTATACTCTAGAGAGATTACTGATATATAGCTGAAGTGCGTACGATTTAGTGATATTATCGCCTATATCCCGCGTGAATCTCTACTTTAACCCTAATTAGAAGTCTCTATATTAAAGACCTACGTATAAGATTACGCTTATGTAATTTATACTATAGACTAATAGTTACTCGAAATATTGTCTCGCGACTTAATAGAAGCTACTTAAAGTATAAAAATAGCTATTACGATATTTCGGAAGCGATAAAGATTACCTCGTGTGCTTAGACCTCTTCTAGAGCCTCTTGCGCTAGAGATTTACACGATTAGCGGCCTATCTTTCTATCTCTTATATAAACGCTAGAAGTTTTCTAATAATAAGATCTTCTCTACTACTTTTCACGAGATAAATAAGCTTCTTAATAACCGAATCGCAGTTTAGTAATATAATACTACTAATATATCTTTAACTATTAACCTTACGGAACGTCGTAAAACCGCCTAGTAATTTACTATTAGCTTAAGCGAATTAGATTCAGAACTATAGATCTCTTACGAGTATAGCTAGTAAGTATACGTCTTTTCTAAGGAAGCTAGCGATATTCTCCCTCCTTATTACTTATACGATTACCGAATTAAGCTTAAGGAAGGGGCCGAGAAGAACCTTAAATATTCCCTCTTATATAAGATATCAGCTGAAGAACTTGAAGTCGTTAAGGTATATATTACTAATAACTTAGCTAAAGGTTTCATCGAACATTCTTAAGAACTATAAACTAAACTTATTCTTTTAATTAAGAAAGCTAATAGAAGTCTAAGATTCTATATAAACTTTCGCGAACTTAATAACCTCACGAGGAAGGATTAATATCTACTGCTATTAATTAATAAAACGCTAGCTAGAATCTCTA
>FJUW01000115.1:0-14385 GCA_900074885.1 Rhynchosporium graminicola
ATCTCTTTCCTTCTTCTTAAAACCTTTAATTTACTTTCTACTAAATATAATTCCTATTAAAGGCTTTAATAGCGTTAATAGTAGTACTATTAGTTACTATACGATACTTAATTTAATAGTAGATAATCACGTTCAGGTATTTACTCCCTTTCTTATTACTACTCTCGGAAACTATAGTATTATACTTAGAAGGACCTAGCTTTCGGAATATCAAGTACTCTTAGATACCTCTAAACGATAGATCATTTAGCTACTATATACTCCTCCTAGTAACGTTTATAGCTCTCCGATCGAGATTAAAGACTTATATAAATACCGTATTTACTAGCGCTACTAATACGACGCTAACAAATAAAACGAACGCCTTAATTAGTTCTAGGAAGCGTACGAGGAATAGCGAAGCGCAGCTAACTCTCCTATTAATATTCGAGCTATTATTAACTCTATTTCTATTATTAAATAACTATTACTAGCTCGGAAGCGCACTTCTAAGGAGACTTATAGCTATAAAAATATCTAAAACTCTCCCCTAGAGAGTATTCTATAAGTAACTAACCCTCTATTACTACTACTAATTAGTCAGGACCGTTTCTCCAGCGTTTATACTACTTATTCTAGATATAATAAGCCTAAGCGTTTATTATCTGAAGAATAAGAATAGAGTAATAAAGAGAAGTCTTTATACTCTAGAGAAGCTACTAATATATAGCTAAAGTACGTACGACTCAGTAACGTTATCACTTATATCCCGCGTGAATCTCTACTTTAACTTTAATTAGAAGTCTCTATATTAAAGACTTACGCATAAGATTATACTTATATAATTTATACTATAGATTAATAGTTACTCGGAACACTATCTCGCGACTTAATAGAAGCTACTTAAAGTATAAATATAGCTACTACGATATTTCAGAAGCGACTAAGATTACCTCGTGTACTCAGACCTCTTCTAGAGCCTCCTACGCTAGAGATTTATATAATTAGTAGCTTAGCTTTCTATCTCTTATATAAACGCTAGAAGTCTTCTAATAATAAGATCTTCTCTACTACTTTTCACGAGATAGATAAGCTTCTTAATAACTAAATCGCAGTTCAGTAACGTAATACTACTATCGTATCTTTAACTATCGACCTTACGGAATATTATAAAACCGCCTAGTAATTTACTATTAGCTTAAGCGAACTAGATTTAGAACTATAGATCCCTCACGAGTATAGCTAGTAAGTATACGTCTTTTCTAAGGAAGCTAGCGATATTCTCCCTTCTTATCGCTTATACGATCACCGAATTAAGCTTAAGGAAAGGGCCGAGAAGAGCTTCAAATACTCCCTCTTATATAAGATATCAGCTAAAGAACTTAAAGTCATTAAGGCGTATATTACTAATAACTTAGCTAAAGGTTTTATTAAACCTTCTTAAGTACTATACGCTACACTTATTCTTTTCGTTAAGAAAGCTAATAGAAGTCTAAGATTCTATATCGACTTTCGCGCACTTAATAACCTTATAAGGAAAGATCAATATCTACTGCTATTAATCAATAAAACGCTAGCTAGAATCTCTACTACTAAGATATTCACTAAACTAGATATTCGCTAAGCGTTCTACCGAATTCGAATAGATCTAGCCTCTAAAGAGTATACGACCTTCCGGACCTATTATAGCGTATATAAGTATAAGGTACTCCCTTTTAGTCTAACTAATAGCCCTACGATATACTAGCGATATATAAATAACGTCTTATTCGACTACTTAGACGACTTCTATATAGTATATCTAGACGATATTCTAATCTACTCTAACGACTTACTATAGTATTAATTACATATATATAAAGTACTATAATAATTATAAGACGCTAGATTATAAGCTAACCTTAAGAAGTATAAATTTAACGTTACTTATACTAAATACCTTAGATTTATTATCTTTACTTCTAGGATCGAGGTAGACCCTAAGAAAGTTAATATTATATAATCTTAGAATTACCCGATTATAATTAAGGGCATATAATTATTCTCAGGCTTTTATAACTTCTACTATCGATTTATTAAGGACTACAGAATTATCGTAAAACCTCTTATATAACTTACTAAAAATAACATATTATTTCAGTTCACTAAGGAGTATAAAGATACTTTTAATCACCTAAAGCACGCTCTCACTTCGGTACTACTCCTCTACTACTATTAGTAATATCTACCTTATATAATCGAAATAGATACTAGTAATAGAGTAATAGCAGGTGTACTATCGTAATAATATAACGAAGACTAGTTCCTAGTAGCTTACTTCTCTAAGACTATATTACCTACCGAGCTTAATTACGCTATCTATAATAAGGAAATACTCGTAATTATACGATCTTTTAGTAACTAGAGATCTAAGCTCGTAAGCGCACTATATCAGATCCGCGTTGTTACTGATTATAAAGCTCTTAAGTACTTTATAACCTCTAAATAGCTAAACGTATAATAAGCCCGATAAGCCGAGCTACTTGCAGATTATAACTTTATAATTACCTATCGACCTAGAAAGTATAATCTACTTACCGACGCTCTCTCTCGCAGAATAGATAAATTAGATAACTAGAATAACGCTAAAAGAACCTAGCGTTTATAGCAGCTACTACGCGAAGACTAAATCGATCTAATACTACTTATAAGTAACCTCCGGAATAGCTCTGACTCTATAGATAACTTTAAGCTTATTAATACCTTAGAAGTCGCCGACCTATCGCTAGTCTTTTCTATAGTATAGTAAGTACTTAACGCTAATCGTATTACGCTGTTACTCTAAGTACTACGGAAATAAGCTCTCTCCGCTACTCCTAGAAAACTAACTATAGAAAAAGATCTTCTACTCTATAAAGGAAGACTAATCGTACTTAACGTTTTATACTTTCGCACGCTACTTATACGCGAAGTAAACAACAAATTAGAGACTACTTATCTAAGTAAAAAGAAGACCTTATAACTACTAGTATTATAATACTAGTAGTACGGAATCGCTTTAACTATTAACTAGTACTACTGTAACTATTATACTTACTAATAAATTCAAGTGCCGCGCGATAAGAAACTAGGCCTCCTCTAACCTCTGCTTATACTATCACGTCTATAGGAATATATTATAGTCGACTACTATAGCTATAACCGCGATAAATATAGCTACGATAATATTCTCGTATTTATTAACTGTTTTAGTAAATAAGTAATTAGTATTCTATACCGAAAGACCTCCGATACGCGCGACCTTATAAAGCTTTACTTATACCACGTATACCGCTATTTCGGAGCTCTATTAATAATTACCTCTAATAGAGAGCCTTAATTTGTTTCCCGTTTTTAGACTATAGTTATTATAATTCTCGGCACCAAAAGATAGCTTTCTATAGTAGACTACTCGCAAACAGATAGCTAAATAGATATCTATAACTAATATCTCTAATATAGATTATAACCTTTTATCTCTTACTATTAAGATAACTAGTCGGAATTCTTACTTATTATAAAATACGCCTAGATAACTCTCCCTTACGAATCCCTTAGAGGTCTCTTACCCTTTGAAGTCGTTTATAGATATATACACAAAATTAATTAGAATTAGAAAGACATACCTAACTCTACTACGCTTACTAATAAGTTAAATACTTAGTAAGCTCTAGATTACGCTAATTATCTACGCGACACTTAGACTACTACTTAATTAAGCCTCTAATATATATAAGCTAAGATATCCTAATCCTATAATCGCTCACGCTGTGAAGTCGACTTTACTATAGACGACCTTATCTAGCTAGATATATGCTACTTTATAAGTACTCGACCTAGTAAAAAACTCGACTTCCTGACTAACGGACTTTTCCGTGTAATTGAAAAGGTCAGAAGCTCTTATCGTCTAGAGCTCCTTACTAGTATAAAAGTATATAACGTATTCCCTACTGCTAAGCTACGGAAGTATCTAAACGACCTCTTGCTAAGATAAACCTCACTGCTACTACTACTTATTAATATCACTAGTAACGATAAATAGGAGATCGAAGATATACTTACGTACCGCAAGTAGCGCAGTAGCCTCTTATACCCAGTTTCCTAGTTAAATTAAGACGTTAATCTCATATAGTACGACGCTATAGATATTAAATACGCTCCCGCTAAGCTATAATAATTCCACTTTAATAACCTAACGTAAGCTGGACCTCCTGCTAGACTACCTGATTAGCTAAAAGCTTTCTACGATAGAATTAATAATTACAATTACCTTAATAGTAATAAGGAAATAGATTAACGCTCGAGGGCGAGCTTTTTTCGGAGGGGGGGGTAGTATAACAACTAGTCAGGTTTAGAGGTTTCTCCCTATTAGTAGAAACACTTACTACTAAGCGAGATTACACGAGTAGAGTTTAGGGGCCCCTTTTCATATATATACTTCCCTTCTCTCTCTACTTCTTCACTCCTTATTTATAGATTCTCAAGTGATTCTTACTACTTCATATTCATAGCAATATGAGATCTTATTACTCAGGTAGTTTTGAGACCTTTCTAGAGCAAGCGTCACACTTCACTCCTTAGTTATAGATTCTTAAGTGATTCTTACTACTTCATATTCATAATAATGTAAGATCTTATTACTCATGTAGTTTTGAGACCTTTCTAGAGCAAGCGTCACATCTAAAGGCTTAACCTTTATATTATATTAGTATAAAAGATAAATATATAGATTAAGAATTACTTATAGTAATATTAGATCTACTTTCCTCTAGATAAACGTCTAATTCATCGAATTCTTCGTCTTCTTCGTTTATATATATATTAACATCTTCCTCGTCTAGAGGTATAATCTCCCTATTAAGTATAGGGAGATCTATATTAGCTTCTGCTTTTAAACTATTTATACTAGTGTGACGACTGGTCAGATTGGAGGTTTAGAGGTTTCCCTCTATTGGTGGAAACACTTACTGCTAAGCGAGATTACACGAGTAGATTTTAGGGGCCCCTTTTCATGTATATACTCCCCTTCTCTCTCTACTTCTTCACTCCTTAGTTGTAGATTCTAAGTTGATTCTTACTACTTCATGTTCCATGCAATGTGAGGTCTTACCTATTAGGTAATGCGTGAGACCTTTCTAGAGCAAGCGTCACAACTAGTATTTATATATATTTTAGAGAGCAAAAGACTTATAAGTTATATTCCTCTCTTAGCTTTCGCTTAATATCGCTTATAAATCAGTTACTAAGTACTAATAGACTTAATCAATCTATTTTAATTCTAGGATAAAGTATTAAGCTTATATATAAAGCTTTATTATACTTAGTAATACCGGATATCGGATAATACTTCCGAAGCTTAGCGATTCCTTTATTAATAGCAGAAGTAAAAGGTTCCTATAAGTATATATTAGTATTTAAGCTATATAAGTAAAGGAGATACTTACTATATTATATTCGTCTCTAATAGTCTCTAGCCTAGTATATATCTTATATACTTCAGGTACTAGATAATATATAGTCGGGTATCTCTCGGCTTGTAATTTCGTCGTAGTTTTAACGAATATATCGAAGATTCGTAAGCA
Source organism: Rhynchosporium graminicola (assembly GCA_900074885.1). Lineage (NCBI taxonomy): Eukaryota > Fungi > Ascomycota > Leotiomycetes > Helotiales > Ploettnerulaceae > Rhynchosporium > Rhynchosporium graminicola. Next base: position 5,580 of record FJUW01000115.1, read on the forward strand.
CTTTCGTATATACTCTAATTCTCNAGTAATACCGGATATCGGATAATACTTCCGAAGCTTAGCGATTCCTTTATTAATAGCAGAAGTAAAAGGTTCCTATAAGTATATATTAGTATTTAAGCTATATAAGTAAAGGAGATACTTACTATATTATATTCGTCTCTAATAGTCTCTAGCCTAGTATATATCTTATATACTTCAGGTACTAGATAATATATAGTCGGGTATCTCTCGGCTTGTAATTTCGTCGTAGTTTTAACGAATATATCGAAGATTCGTAAGCACTTTCGTATATACTCTAATGCTCCTTCGCTAAGAAGTAATATACTTTTATACTTCTTAAACGATCTACTATCTGAAGTAGATATAACTGATAATATAACAGGCTATATATTAAGGAAATTCTTAAGTATATTAGCTATAGAAGACTATCTTGTTTTTTGATCTATAATAATAAAGATATTAGTATATATTTCTATAATTAATAGATTAATAACTTACCTAGTTACGGAAAAGAGCATTTTCAATTTCTAAGGCCTCTATATGCCTTTTTAAAGCTCTATTATTCTCTCCTGAATATTTAAGGCCTAATATAATAGTTCGAATTTTTTTCTATAAGGAGGTATCTAATATAATTAGTATATATATAAATATTAATAGGAATTTACTTACTATTACTTAAATCCTCTTCTCTATTATTCTCGATATTAGCTATATCTCCTCTATTATCAAGTTCGCTATAAGCGTCCTTTATAATATTCTTTAATATATCTTGAATAATAAGGTTAAGCACGTGAGCTAAACACGCTATATCTCCTTGAAATCTAATTCCCTTCATATCGTAGTCTTTAATAAAAGCTCGGATTAGGGTATCGTTCGAGCTAGCGTTATCTCGAGTAATACTATATATAGTTAGTTATTTATATTGAATATAAAAGAAAGGATTATTATATGTTGGTCCATAGTCACGTGTTAGTCGAGTATCTGCGCCGAGGTTTAGCCGGCCAGATATATCTCCCTTACGGAGTCTCGACTACCTAGGAAAGACAGCCACGATATAACAGATAATACTACTACTATTATCACTATACTTTAGCTCACGCAGACTACTTAATTATACGTACTACGACAGAGTAATACTAATATTAATCAATAGACGCATAGATTATTTCACTCTTTAAAAGTAGTCAAATTCTTAGATTCTAAGAATTCCGACTACTGAAAAGAGCGCGCTAGTAAATCTTGAAGAATAGAGATATCTACTATAGTAATAGCTTAAGTACTAGAGAAGATATAGTCTCCTCTTTGCTATTTGACTTGAATTACTAAGATAATTTGCCTAGATTCTACCTGCGACACGGTTAAAGGATTCGACTTCTAGCATATTATACTACTATACTACTATTACCTTCTACGTACTTCGATTACTATCGCAACCCGACTTCAAAGAACGCGCTTTTGAGTTACGCCGAAAACTCGAAGTCAAAACTTGAACGCGCTACGCTAGCGCTTCCTACTATATAACACTTAAGAATAACTCTATAACTACTATTCTAAATAACCTCGGAATAGTACTAAAACACTCATACGAATCAGACCTTTAATATAGTAAGAGATAATAATAACCCCGAGGTTAGTGCTTTCGATACACCTGCGAACTCCGGTAAGGACCTACTAGACCCGGAGACTATACGGAAATAGAGAGAAAGTCTTATCAGATAAATTAAGAGCTCTAACTATATAGATAGACCCTTATACTCCTTATTTAAGGAGATATATAAAGGTTAGATAGTAGACTCTTTTAAGTCTATTAAGAAATCGTTAAATAATAACCTTATATTTACCCTATATACTAAAGGCGTATTTATCGAAGAAGGCGACGAACCTGCGCAGGAGCTATATAAGCTTCTATATACTCCATAGAATACTATACGTAGTAGCTAGACTTTAAAGGAGCTAGAGAGCATAGTAGGTGAGAAGATACTCTCTGAATAGCTATAGTATATAGTATTAGACCTACTTATACTAGAGAAGATATCTGCGTAGTAATAGCGAGATAAGAGAGAAAAGGAGATAATAAACGATATAGCTACTTAATAAGACGAATTAGAGTATAAGAGATCAAAGAAGGAGTTCTATAGACTGCGATAAAGACGTTATACTATACTCGGCTTACTTCCTATCAGCGAATTCGACTTTAATAAAGAATACTATAAACCTCTATAATACGACTAAGATTCTACCGAAGGAGTATAGTAATATAAAGAGATCTCCTCTAACTAGAATAGAGAAGAGTAGCGATACTATAGAAAGCGTATACTAAAGAATACGGGAAGTAGAGGAGGAGGAGCTAGAGGAGAAAGCTACTAAGGAGAAGAAAGCTACTAAAGAGGAGAAGGGGGAGGAGGAGAAGGCTACTAAGGAGAAGGAGGAGGAGGAGAAGGCTACTAAGGAGCTAGAGGAGGAGAGTATTATAATATAGTATAGAAGGAGAAGAAGTCGTATAGAAAGGAGATCGCTAGCTTCTCTCGTATATTTCTAGAAGAGATGAAATTCAAGGGAGATAGAGATAGCTTTAGTAGTAAGGTCAGAATATTCTACGACGCTTACTTAAGAGCCGAGATTCTACCGGAGGAGTATAGTAAGGCGTTTCTATTAATACTAAAAGGCGCTACTCTCTAATACTACTATTACGATCTGAATAGTATCCCTAGAACCTCTCTGATTATCAGATTCGATACTATACTAAAGAATATAATAGATTAGTTTAAGAGCGAGGAGTTTAGTAGATCTTCTCTAACTATATAGAATCTTCTTACTCTTGAATCGATTAAGGAAAAGAACCCTAGAAAGACGACTTTAGAGTGCTTTAATATACTCTTTACGTAGATTAGAGAGCTATATTATAGTATACCCTTTGAATTACGCTATAAGAAGTTCGTTATAAATAAGATTATTACTACTTACTAAAGCTCGGAAGCTTACTAAATTACTCTAGCTTAACTTATAACTTCTACTGAAAAGACGATTACTTCTATTAGAACATCTATCGTTAACTATAAACACGTATACCCTATAACTAGTACTACCTTTTATACTAATCGAAAATTCCGAAGCGATTCCGATAAAGGATAAGTATATAGAGAGAAGGAGAAAGGAGATAGTAAAAGGCGATTCAGAATATAAAAAGAAAAGAAGATAAATACGCTAGATAAGCAAGGTAACGCTAAGAAGTACTAGGTATATAATACTACAGATCATATGTCTTTCGACTATATAATAGAAGAAAGAGAGAAAGCTAAGGAGAAGTTCAAGGCGAAGAACTCTTCTAAGTTCAAAGGTAACTTTAGAAAAGTCTTTAAGAAAGTATATAGATAATACGTCGCAGAGTACGAGAGTATAGAAGACGAGTATATAGCTACTACCTTTACCTCATGCGAAGCCGGGAGTAATATAGACTACGATTCTGATAACGAAAAGCCGGAAGCTCTATTTATAACTTCTATAGGACTTATCTCAGTAGAAGCCGTATAGCTAATAATAGAAACCCTAGTAAATACAGCTTTTAAGTACCTAATAGATACTGCCGAAGAAGCTACAGAGGAGGACCGCACCGCAGAGATAATAATAAGTAGTCCCTAATATAATTCGTTAGTTTTCTATAGAATTATAATCGATACTAGAGTAGTAAAGGTATCTATAGTAAGTAAAGGTTAATATGAAGCCTATAAGGCTCTATATAAAGCTGAACTCTTACTTTCCCGTGGAATAAACGTTAAATTCAGTATTAGTAAAGCTACTTCTATTAGTATAGTAATTATACTTTCTCTAATTAGAAAGATCTAATTTGAGGTTATAGCTACAGATACCCTGTTTCTACTCTATTTAGATGATATAGATAAGCTCAGAGTTATATTAGATAATCTTCGTAATATACTTATCACGCTATAGGGAGATATACTAGTAGTATAGAGATTCGGCTACCTCTTCTTACTTTAGAAGGAGTTACTTAAGATATATATTATAGAGTATTTCTAGTTAAATATAAGAGTATATACGAAGACGGATTTACGTCGACTTTACTACTGATTCGGATACCCCTTAGTAAGAAAGCTAGAAGATTTACTATAATAAGCTAGTTACGAGTATAACTCAGGGGTACTAAAGGAGCTTATTAAGCTCTATAAGTACTACTAGCTTTACGGAAGATCACTAGGCAGATTCAAGTTCAAGCTCTATGGTACTAATAATATATACTTTAATTACGAAGTTATAATCGATATTATATAACTAGACGGTCGATAAGTCTTATATATAGTCGATTAAGTTACTACCTTCTAGAATAGAGGTTTTCTTACTAATATATCTGCAGAATATGTATAGAACTGATTTAAGTAAGTATAGATAGATACTTACCTTAGACTACTTGATTTTATTATTATAGACGCAGGTACGTAATTTAAGTCAAAGAAATTCGTATAGAGTGCTAAGACAGAAGGTTCTATAGTTAAAGTTATACCTATAGAGGCTTACTACTCTATTAGCAAGGTAGAGAGATACTATAGCCCTCTGAAGAGAGCTTATACGATAATTCGAAAGGAGTTACTATACCTTAGTCAAGATATAGCACTATAGATAGTATTCTACGTAATTAACTATATTTCTGGACCTAGTGGAATTATACTTATTTTACTAGTATTTAGAGTATACCCAAGAATAATAGAGATAGATACCCCTTTACTATCAGTCTCCTAATGAGCTGCTATACTTCATAAGGCTATAGAAGTGATTCGTAAGCTATAGAGTCGTCGGTAAGTTAATAGCGCCCTGAATACTCGGAATAGACCGAGTTCTATAGTAGTAAGAGACCTTCTATTAAACTCTCTAGTACTAGTTTAGAGAGAGAAAGGCTTCTAGGATAGACCTTAGCTACTTATTTCTAAAGATAGAGAGAACTAAATAGTAGAAATCGATAGTAGACTAACGACCTTTCGCTCTACGTCAATTAAACTATAGTACGAAGAAGAAATCGATTCTGATAAACTAGAGGGTATTTTACCTGAAATTATACTCTTACTATCACTTAGTACTACTAAGTCAAATCGACTTATACTAGTACTAAAGAAGTAACCTTATCGAGATCGACGAAAGCTAATCCGATTCAGAGATAATAATAAATTATTTATTAGTTCCCTAATAGTAGAACCTTAATACGCTACGTTAAGACGTAAGGAGATTAATAGTCTAATTACTATAGGGATCTTTAAATTAGTCTATAAAGACGAATTACTAGCCGGAGCTAGGGTTTTTAATACTAAATTCATCGACTAGACTAAATTTAAGGGTATATAGAAAGCCTACGAGAAGTCTAGACTAGTTATAGAAGTATATAATAACTCTGGAAAGAACTAAGTACTTACTACGTTACTAACTATTCAACGAGTTAGCTAATAACTACTACTAGTATACGTAGTTATGCACCCTGAGTTTAAAGTATATAGCTATAATATTATATAAGCTTATACTTAGTCTATATTATACCTAATACGTGACTTCTTCGTACGCTCTCTAAAGGAGATTCTGACTTAGCTATATTGGTTTTTACAATACGTTAGGCCTATATATAGTATACTAGAGTCAGCGAACTATTAGTTTAGTATACACTATAGATATAAGGTCAAGAAGCTCTATATAGTACTATCGACGTTCGATACGTATCTATTATCTATTTCAGGTAATAAAGCTAGTATAAGAGCTCTTAGTCTTCAGATTAACGATACTTTCTTCGTCGATAATAAGACCTTTATAGATACAGAAGAAAGAGAAATATAGAAAGCTAGATTTAAATCGAACGAGAGAGAGCAATTAACTACTTTATACCTAATTAACTTTAATAGAGGTTATATTACCTTAGAAACTAACGGCTCTATTCGACTGTCTTAATAATCGTACGATAAGATACTAAGAATAATTAAGAAAGAACTAGTTAATCTTACTAACTCCTATAGAGGTATACGATAAGGTCTTACCTAAATTGAGCAATTTGCCGCCTAGAGAGCTAGAGGTTTATATCTAGTAACTATTTCTTAGCCGGAAGTATCGTTTGATATCTCTTTTGCTATATAAACTATAAATCCGATAGAGAAAGACTTTAAGCTCTTAAATAAGAGAATCTTATAGTAAAAGCTTAACTATAATAAAAGTTTCCGATACGTTAAATTAGATAAGAAGTCTCTGAAACTTATTATATTTACTAATAGTTTATTTACTAATTTGAAAGACTTCTACTCTTAAATTAGTTACGTCTACGTACTTATAGATAAGTATAATAAGGTAAACGTTATTTACTAGTCTTCAGTTTACTATAAGAGAGTTACTAGATCTATACTAGCCTCTAAACTATACGCTATATCAGAAGGTTTTAATATAGCTAGTGCTATTAAGACTACTATCGAACAGATTATAGAGATTATAGTACTACCTTTAGTTATAGTTACTGATTCTAAGTCTTTATACGACTACGTAGTACGACTTAATACTATAAGAGAGAAGAGATTAATAATTAACTTTATATATCTACGTTAGGCGTACGAAAGAAAAGAGATATCAGAGGTAATTTAGGTAGTAGGGCTAGATAACCCTGCGGATACGATAACTAAGACAAATTGAAATAGAGCTCTAAAGGAGCTATTGCATACGAATTAATTACTTATTAAGCCTATAGAATAAGTAGATAGAGGGAATTTAGATAACTTGAAGCCGGAAGAGAGCCTATAAGGCGTTTAGTTCAGTTATCTAATCTTTGGACCTAATCACGTGGAAACCTATATACTATATAATACTTCTGCACGAGTAGTACGAAGGTACTACTCTTATTAGAAGGTAAAAAGCGTTACTTTCATATAGAGAAGTAGATAGCTTGGAGCTACTTCAAAGTACTCCTAGTGTTAGTCTATAGTCACGTGTTAGTCGAGTATCTGCGCCGAGGTTTAGCCGGCTAGATATATCTCCCTTACGGAGTCTCGACTACCTAGGAAAGACAGCCACGATACAATAGATAATACTACTACTATTATCACTATACTTTAGCTCACGCAGACTACTTGATAGTACGTACTACGACAGAGTGATACTAACATTATAATACCTTATAATACTATCTTGAATTTTCCACTCTTCTAAGGCTTTAGATAAAACCTTAAACATATACTTTCCGGAGTGAGGTTCGCTTAAATAAGCCATACTAATAGCGTATGACTTAAGCTTAAAGCTACTATTAATATAATGACTATAATAATAATTAGTATAATAATAGTAATTAATAATAATATAAGGAAACTCACATAGTAACCCCTAGATAAGAGTCTTAGTTTATAGCAGTCCACGCGTCTAGAGTTAAAGAAAAATAGCCCTTCTCTCTAATATTTANCGTACTTATAGATAAGTATAATAAGGTAAACGTTATTTACTAGTCTTCAGTTTACTATAAGAGAGTTACTAGATCTATACTAGCCTCTAAACTATACGCTATATCAGAAGGTTTTAATATAGCTAGTGCTATTAAGACTACTATCGAACAGATTATAGAGATTATAGTACTACCTTTAGTTATAGTTACTGATTCTAAGTCTTTATACGACTACGTAGTACGACTTAATACTATAAGAGAGAAGAGATTAATAATTAACTTTATATATCTACGTTAGGCGTACGAAAGAAAAGAGATATCAGAGGTAATTTAGGTAGTAGGGCTAGATAACCCTGCGGATACGATAACTAAGACAAATTGAAATAGAGCTCTAAAGGAGCTATTGCATACGAATTAATTACTTATTAAGCCTATAGAATAAGTAGATAGAGGGAATTTAGATAACTTGAAGCCGGAAGAGAGCCTATAAGGCGTTTAGTTCAGTTATCTAATCTTTGGACCTAATCACGTGGAAACCTATATACTATATAATACTTCTGCACGAGTAGTACGAAGGTACTACTCTTATTAGAAGGTAAAAAGCGTTACTTTCATATAGAGAAGTAGATAGCTTGGAGCTACTTCAAAGTACTCCTAGTGTTAGTCTATAGTCACGTGTTAGTCGAGTATCTGCGCCGAGGTTTAGCCGGCTAGATATATCTCCCTTACGGAGTCTCGACTACCTAGGAAAGACAGCCACGATACAATAGATAATACTACTACTATTATCACTATACTTTAGCTCACGCAGACTACTTGATAGTACGTACTACGACAGAGTGATACTAACATTATAATACCTTATAATACTATCTTGAATATTCCACTCTTCTAAGGCTTTAGATAAAACCTTAAACATATACTTTCCGGAGTGAGGTTCGCTTAAATAAGCCATACTAATAGCGTATGACTTAAGCTTAAAGCTACTATTAATATAATAACTATAATAATAATTAGTATAATAATAGTAATTAATAATAATATAAGGAAACTCACATAGTAACCCCTAGATAAGAGTCTTAGTTTATAGCAGTCCACGCGTCTAGAGTTAAAGAAAAATAGCCCTTCTCTCTAATATTTAGATCTAGTTCTTCTTGAATTATATTTCTTCTCTCCTTATAGATACTATTTAAATAATCGTGAAGTATCTTGTTATAAAGAAGAGGGGATTGCCTATTATAAAGTTAGTAAATTACTATTATTAATATATATAAGAGCGACTTACTCGTTTAAGTAAAGAGTTAATTCTCTAAAAGAAGTACTTGAAATACTTCTAAAAGATAGATTATTTTCGATAATAAATCGTATTAATAGCGACTTATATCTCTTTAAATTAAA